>NW_021011498.1:555985-594215 GCF_003987935.1 Bombyx mandarina | reverse complement strand
CAGTCGGCGTCCATGCGCCACTTCGATAAAGCGGCACGACACGAGAACCCTCTCATCGTGGCCGCCGGTAACTACATTCCCGATCCTGCGGACAGAATGGAAAGCAGTCGACGTCGCCCAAAACACGTCATCTCGGATCCTCCCGATCCACTAACGGTGCTTTTAGGCACTTCAAGCACCGGTCACCGTTCTCGTCGAACCCGTCGCTTGCGACGAAGGGCTCGACGAGTAAATTAACTCTCAGACACAGCCCACTGAGTTTCTTGCCGGATCTTCTCAGTGGGTCGCGTTTCCGATCCGGTGGTAGATTCTGCGAAGCACGGCTCTTGCTAGGGTTCGTGTTAGCAACATCGTCAGGTTTGAGCCCCGTGAGCTCACCTACTAAAGTTAGGGTTACGCTGACATAGCCGCTAGGGCTATCAGCTTAGGTAGGAAAAAAAAAAAAAAAGTTTTGGCGAACACTGTGATTATATTATCGAATTATAATCGTGTTTGACAATAGAACCATAATGATGTTTAAACTTATAATTTCAATGAATTATAGTCGAATTTCGACTACTGCGGGACCACTAGTTTTAATAAAGAAGATTTTGGATAAATGGATACCCTAAGGCTTGGTAGCAAGTAGTGTGTTAGTAAACAGGAGATGATGGGACTGTCTCTATGTTCAGAGTACTTATGTACCTGAAGTACAAAGTTTTTATCGTTGAATATTAATGAAGGAATAGAAAGAGCATAAGTTTTATTTTTAAAGATAGGCTGATTAAAACTGTAAAGCAAGTACAGACAAGATGGCGTTGAAAAACAACCTGACAGTCACAATCACGATTTCATTTTCTAATCCGAACTAACTAGTCATCATTAATCTGATTATCCAAACGTTTAGAAAAAAAAAACATGAAGACAGGAATTATGAACGAGTTGAAAGAAGTTATCACAAGCACTGGTCTTAGACGTACATAGATGAAATAATTCTTAACGATTTCACACAATTATGGTGATTATTAAGTTCTTTAGCGCGACGGCCGGTTTCTTTATGCAAGAAACGAGGACGGGTTTTTGTTTTTTTTTGTTTCGATGTTTTATAGTAAAATTAATGAAATTTACGACTGATATAAAAAAAATCAAGTTTGAAAATAATAAAAAAATCCTTGTCTTAAAATATAAAAGTTTTTTTTAGTCCCTTCGCGTCATAGCTCCTCCTCCTCCTCGCATCGTTTTCCTCATTACTGAGGGTCGTGACTCCCCTGCTGCATCAGTTTCTCTCGTACGATTTCCCTCCATCTGCTGCGATTCTTAGCTTTATGAAGGGCATTGTGGAAGTTGATGTTTAGAGAAGATCGTATTTGGTCCGAACATCTCGTGGGACTGCGTCCTCTGGGACGTTTGCCATCTACCTTTCCTGTCACCATCAGCTGTTCTAGATTGTGACTCTCTTTACGAGCAATATGTCCGAAGAATTCCAGCACCCTACGAAGGCATATAGTGGAAAGTCTGGTTTTGATATGAACCTCTCTCAGAATAGACACATTGGTGCGAAAGGCGGTCCAAGGCGTCATAGCTAAACGACGTAATAAAGCTTACTTGAGATTTTGCGAGTCATAGGCGTAATTAAAACTATTCAGACTTCAATCTCATGTTTACTATGATAGTGATAAACTAATAAAATTAAAGGGATGCTAAACCGTAAAACAGTTTAATTAAGGCGTTATATAATTTATTATTAATGCATTATTAAATTTAAATTTCCTTAAAGATGGAGCACACTTATTTTTATTGCACGTCAACGAACCAAGGTTGTATCAAATTTCGATCTTGGGATTTGTACCGATTTTTGTAAAATATGCGAATCCAATATGCGAGCACGCATTGCTTCAAAGTTATAGGCAATATATGACCATACTGCTGTTTGTGGATACGCATTAAAAAAAATATTCCGTCGTCAAATATACATATCATAGAGTAGTCTAAAAGTGTACAAATATGAAGAGCGTTAGCAATATCGATCAATATCGATATAAAAGTATCGATATTGCTAATACTATGGTTTTAATTTCCTAAACAGACTTCATAAGACTGGATAGTTTGAGAAATAATTATTTTAATTAATTTTATTATTGTTACGTATAATGATAATAACAAAGAGAAGAAAAAATGCCACGCTTAACTATCCGTAATTAAATTAAATAGATTATATTTGTTGTAGGTATGTATGTATTGTGGTAGGACATCTTGTGAGTCCGCACCAACACCCCGCCTTTTTCTGCCGTGAAGCAGTAATGTGTTTCGGTTTAAACTATACGGTTGTAACTATACTGAGACCTTAGAATTCATATCTCAAGATGGGTGGCGGCATTCACACTGTAAATGTCTATGGACTTCGGTAACCACTTAGCATCAGGTGAGCCGTGAGCTCATCCACCCATCTAAGCAAAAAAAATGGTCATTATTTTCACACAGACTTCCACTGATGGACATAGGCCTCCCCCAAGCCTCGCCACAAAGATCGGTCCTGCGTTGCCTGCATCCAGTGGATTCCCGCGAACCTCGATAGATCGTCGGTCCATCTTGTGGGAGGCCTACCCACGCTACGTCTTCCGGTACGCGGTCGCCACTCAAGAACTATCCGGCCCTAACGGTCATCCGTTCTACGAGCAATGTGCTCTGCCCACTGCCACTTCAACGTCGCAATCCTTTGGACTTTCTTTTTTTTGTTAACCATTTACTTATTTTGGCCCCTTTGGACGTCAGCCGCATCTAAAGAGTACCTGGCAATTTTCGAAATCGCTCCAAAAAACTATTCACCTCGCATATTCTACATCAGGCAACACCAATCGAATGAATAAAAAGATGACAGCATTAATTGCTTGAATAGTTACGAGGCAATGTTGGTTGCAACACGTTTTTACACGTATCGATCGAGTATCCTGTAATTGCTGACCCATCCGTGTTTACCAATACGTACTAGCACTTAACATGTTATCTTGGATCTAATAGGATTTTTTACGAGTACATTCGCTGAGAACATTTAAAGCCGCGCGTTTATGTGACAAACTTTACGGTTTTAAAACTACATATTATTGCGTATTCTAGAATAGAAAAAAAAAATGTTTTCTATATTCGAATTTAAATGTTCGCTTGGATATTCTGAGTCGGAAACTTCGATTCTCTCTACACCGGTATTCTTGTTGGGAGTGTTCAATTATTATTATTTTATTTGGTATAGAAGTTTCGATTAGATTATAGAAATTTCGGGCTGCGAAGGGACGACCTAAATGCCCATCTGGTGCTAAGCTGTTATCGAAGTATGAGAATTTAAATGAGTCAATTTTATTGTACACAGACTATCCCACATTTCCAATCGGAACTCTTTAATGTTTTCCGGCAGAAATACCATCACTAAAATGCGTTTTAGAAAATTTGTCCCAACAACTTCAATGAAGGGAGCTCACTCCACACATTCAGGGCTTATCAATCATACTTTAAAATAATTGAGGCTCCGACCGAGTCTCAAGACAGGACAATGAGCTCCGGTTTGTTTAGTGCGAGTTTTTTTACTTTTCGAACGCGTAAAATTTAAATCTTTGTAAGGAGTTGGAGCAGTGCACCTAGCAGCAAACTTAGGAAAACTGACCCAAATAAGATTTAGTGAATACCGAACGATATTATTTAACGACTTTTGTAGTTTTGATCTCATCTATGTGCTTAGTGCGAGTTTACTCAAATTTGTATGGTATTGGAAAAACGCCCCAGCGGTATACGGGGGGAAGCTATTCCAACTCCATTTTTTTCCTACCTGAGATGACAGCTTTGAGAGGCGTATTTCAGCGTAGCCTTAACGAGTAGGTAAGCTCACGGGGCTCAAAGCGGAATGATGCTAACACTGACCTTAGCAAAAGCGGTGCTTCGCAGAATCTACCACCGGATCGGAAACGCGACCCACTGAGAAGATCCGGCGAGAAACTCAGTGGGCTGTGTCTATGGGTTAAGCTCCATATGAGTTAATCTTTACGCTATCGTTAAAAAACTCGCACTAATCACACAGATGAGCCTCAAATCGTATGTCATAAAAAGAAACAAGTAAACATCCTAGTTCGTGCAATCACACAATCTTTCTTATCATCAATTTGTCATGTAATTAGTTAAATCGCGCTACGTAAATGATCTTAGACACGCAACCTCGTAATCTGTATGCATATCATTTCATATTAATGCTATTTGAATACAGTGCTCTGTTCGTTGAAATTCACTTCTTATTTGTGTTCATACTACTACGGGTTAGGGCTCATGATTAAATAATGAATTATGTTTTACTGAGAGCTACAAAGTTCTAGGGCAATAAAAATCACAAAAGTGCTCATATAACTAATACATATCTTATATTTTATTTATTTATTTATTTATATGGATCACCTTGCATTACTTTTCTCGTTTACACGTCCTTACGGATTCATAAGATCCAATAACCCTAGGAGCAGGCTTAGGGACCCCGGTAACCGTACTCGTCGAACTCGACAAAGAGTTCGACGTGCAACCTAACCCATGCATCAGCTCGCTGAGTTTCTCGCCGGATCTCCTAAGCGGGTCGCGATTCCGATCCGGTAATAGATTCATTCTCGAAGCAGCTGCTCTTGAGTTGTTAGGTCTTCTTCCGAGGCGCTCGGGTAACTGTTAGCAAATCCCATCCCTACCTGGCTGAGCTTTTACTCGCCCACCTGTCCTGGTGGAGCTAGAAAGGCCACCGGGCGACCAGTAATCCCTCAATCATAAAAAAAACCAAGCATCTTCGATCAATTAATCCACGAATAAGACGATCGTCCGACATCAAATCTTACGAAACTATTTGGTTGACGTCGTACAGGCCACAGATTCTTCGTAAGTAGACGCTCACGACGTGTCAGATCAGAACGCACTAGTAGTCCATTGTTTGGGCGATTAAAAATATAAAATAAAAAAAGAAAACAATGGATACTAAATTTTAAAGTAGCATGGTATTGTATCGTGAAACTTTCTAAGTTGTAACTCGTTTTAATATCTGGATTTTCGGATTAATTTCCCTTTATTTTTTGATTAGTTGAAGGGCGTATCGTGAGCTGTGCGGGTAGGTTTTGATAGGTATTCATACCGTAGAACAGTAATGCATTCTCTTTTGAAGTCGTCCTGGCCTACAGGATAAGACGTCCGGTGCATTCGTGTTGAGCGATGTACCGGTGATCGAATCCCGCAGGCAGGTACCAATTTCTCTAATGAAATACGTAGGTACTTAACAAATGTTCTCGATTGACTTCCACGGTGAAGGAATAACGCCGTGTAATAAGAATCAAACCCGCAAAACTATAATTTGCGTAATTGCTGGTGGTAGGACCTCTTGTGAGTCCACAGGGGTATGTACAACCGCCCCGCTTATTTCTGCCGTGAAGCAATAATGCGTTTCGGTTTGAAGAGTGGGGCAGCCGTTGTAAATATACTTGAGACCTTAGAACTTATATCTCAAGGTGGGTAGCGCATTTACGTTGTAGATGTCTTTGGGTTCCAGTAACCACTTAACGCCAGGTGGGCTATGAACTCGTCCACCCTGTGAGCCCTGACACATATTCTTTTACTGGTAGGACATCTTGTGAGTCCGCACAGGTAGGTACTTACCACTACGCTACCTATTTATGCCGTGAAGCAGTAATGCGTTTCGGTTTGAAGGGTGGGGCAGCCGTTGTAACTATACTGAGACCTTAGAACTGATATCTCAAGGTGGGTGGCGGTATTTACGTTGTAAATGTCGATGGGCTCCGGTAACTACTTAACACCAGGTCGGCTGTGACCTCGTACACCCATCTAAGCAATAAAAAATTACAAAATAAACGTATTGTAAGTCTAAGCGGGTCGGTAACGCTCCTGCTTAGTTTGATACCAATTATTTGAACACTGATTTTTTGTCCAAAAATTAGTGACGGATTGATGCGATCATACAGAGGTTTGAAAGGCTATTCGGTTTAAGCGACATTTCGCTTAATACGCGTTATTTATATTTGGTATTAAAGGTCCGTTTTATTTGGTAATAGTATCAACAATTCTATGTTTTTAATTGAGCTATGTTTCTATTTTTTTAACAAATAGCTGATTTTTATTTTTGTTTATATTTTTTCTAAATTTTCTTGTAAAGTTAAAAAATTTCGCTCAAACCAAATAGGTTTTCACCCCTCAATATCTACATATTTTGACAACTTAGCAAAATTAGGACAGAAGCGATTTTTCCATCGACGCAAGAAAAAACAAAACGAAAATCAAATAAAAGCTGGACCGTTCCGTCATCGAGCCGCCGCCATTTGCCAGTCGTGTTTGTTTTGCACGGAACCGCGTATAATTCACAATCAGATACGGGTCCAACTAGAGCACTCCCCGACGCGTAGACTAAACAAGTCGCCAAACCATCACGGGCATTAGATCTGATACGCCATTCTCGTATCCATGACAACGGTGGCGCGGCTCCTTTGACTCACACTCGCCGTAACTGTGAATAATGGGACTTAAAACGACCGAAATTGGCAACCCTTGTACGGCGCTTAAGCGACATTTACACCAACACAGATTAAAAAAAAAAAAAAATATGACCAGTGTGCTTAGTGCGAGTTTTTTAACGTTCTCGATAACGTAAAAGTTAACCCAATTTTGCATGCAGTTGGAACAGCGCCCCTAGCGGCAAACGTAGGCAAACGATCCAATTCCATAAAAATATGAGTTAACTTTTACGCTATCGAGAACGTTAAAAAACTCACGCTAAGCACACTGTACGTAAACTGGGTGTCGTTCATTGAAGTATACAACAAGCAAAGGTTTGTTGTGAAAATAATTGAATTTGTACAATAAGCTGACTGTAAAAACCTGGCCATCTTAGCGCCCAATATGTTTCATTCGTTCAACATGCTTAGAAGTGGAACCGTATGGCTAGTCTAGTAAGGACATCACTATTTCAGCCACTAAACTCATCAAGGAAAATAGCTGCGATAAAAATAATGCGATAATACAGTTGACACCTAAACCCAAAATGGCGGCCTTGTTGTAATATCTTTCTTCTCGATCGCTCCCTCATTGCTGAGGTTCGTGACTCCGTTTCAGCTTGTCGACTGCCAGCCTCCAACGGTTCCGGTCAGTTGCCTGGTGTAGTTCAGCGCTAAGTGGTCCGCTGGTTTGCTCGGAGATCTGGTCGGACCAACGTTTGGGGCTCCGGCCTCTAGGACGTTTTCCTTCTACTTTTCCAGTGACCATCAGACGTTCCAACTTGTCTACATCTCTTGTAATATCAATAGGCTCCAATTACAACTAAATACCACGTGAAAACCATAAAGTAGCTACATCAAGAAAATCCTCATTACTGTTAGGCCGTTATTCGACTAACAAAAATCCATCTCACGACGTATCGGCTCCTAAACGTAATAAATAACCGTTCGCGGAGTTAAATCGCGAGCGTGTCGACAGCCGTACAATCCGCTATGGAAGACAAATGCCCAAGATAGTAAAATGATATCAGTCCCGAAGTGCGATTTAGAACGGAATGAGTGCGCGAAAATTTAGAGCTGAGACTCTGGACTTGTTCGACATTCCTTAGGAATTTGGCTGCGTAGGCAATTTGGTTAAAACTCCTTTGTAATAAACAAATTAAAAAGGTTGTCAAGTAACAAACAAGGCTTTTTGGCGGGAACATAACGAATGAAGCGGTGTGTGTTAGCTTGTTTTATTTCGTTAATTTAGTGTCTTTTCAGGTTTAATGTTGGCTTAGTAAGTGATTAACAAATGAAGGAGTGACTTCTTCGAAAACGCACCCTGAAATCTCAGTGAAATTCCACTATTTTACTGAAACATTCCTTCATCTCATCTCTTTTTTTTTCATCCGTTTATCTCAGTAAGTTTATCTCAATTACAAAGATTACAATTAAAAGAATCTCATGTTGCTCCATTCTTTATACAACAGAATATCTAAATGTGTATTTAATGATTGATTATTTAAAAACATCTACAGTTGACACACAATAAAGGATTTATAAAATAAAAGGCCGATTGACACAAACAACAAAAGAGAAAGTGACAAACGTTTTGTTTGTTTTTTATGAGGAAAATATTTGATATCTCAAATTTAAGAACGCAGTGAACATCAATAGTCATAATGCTAATATGTTATATGTACTATAATATCTATGCTATATCTAATGAACAGATGCCGTTCTTTCAATGCAATAAATACTTGGGTAAATAATAAATCTCAAATAAGGCGGCAGCATGCTTCTTCAGTATCTGCAGTAGATAAACCCCAGAAAAAGCCCTTTAAAACCGCAACAAATTTAGTCTGTGCACTTTCTGATTGAGAAACACTCATCTATGCATCTCATATTTATAATGAATAACTATATTCAAAGAATAACTAAATAAGTTTTAGTTTTGTAAATTCTGTATCGATCCGTTGTATTTACGAATAATTAGCTCCCACTATCTGTGATCTTTATTTGCCAATCGATAAAGCACGGACAATAATAAATGTCGTTAACGCGATACAATTGATTGTTTGAGTTTCGTTTTCTTTATTGATTCAGTTAAGTAGTTTTACAGTTATCACAGACACTAGTCACGCCGCAAACATAATTATACAGGTATTTATCAACCAAATTCCCTTTAAAAAGACACTTCACCGCCTTTAGCCAGTTATTTTTTAAGTTAATCTATCTTCTATCTATATATATATATATATATATATATTGCCGTTCGTTAGTCTCGCTAAAACTCGAGAACGGCTGGACTGATTTGACTAATTTTGGTCTTGAATTATTTGTGGAAGTCCAGAGAAGGTTTGAAAGGTAGATAAATATGAAAATACTCGGAATTAAATAAAAATAACAATTTTGTTTCTACTTTGATGTGTCCCCCATCGGACGGATTCCTTTTGTTTGTTTTAAGTTTATTTTATACAAAAGTTTAGGTATTTCATTTATCGATTGAGGCACTACGAAGTCTGCTAGGTCGGCTAGTTTTTTAATATATTCTTGAATACTGTATAAACTATTATATGTATGTCTGTATGTATATATGAGTATGTATTTGTGTATGTATTTGTAACCTAACCTAAACTTCATTGCACCTACCACTATTTTCTCTGCACTGTCTTTGGTTAAATGGTAGAGAATGCCTTAGGCGTTAAGTCCGTCAATGTAAATTTTACATGAAGGCTAATACATAAATAAATAAAAAGTTCAAGTAAACAATAATGTTGGTCGGTCTCAATTTGACCAACTACTCAAGGACGAAGCAAAAACAATTCAGTCTTGTACGTTTGCCGCAATCAGCTAAATATAAAACCTATAAAATTTACAAAGGCAATCAATTTAAGGTACTTTGCATTTAGAAGCGGAACGCTGAAAAATTTATGCTCGCCGCAGTGTGGGCAGTTCCGGGTGTAGTTAAGATCGTGGGGATGTCACATTAATCACGATTTAAGCTCAGCTGGCTGTAGGCAGTGCGCATCAGCGACTCTAATCGTGAGGCCATTAGATTAGCGTTTTATCAACACTCTTACTACGATGTGGTAGGACCTGGTGTGAGTCCGCGCGTGTAGCTCCACCACCCTGCCTATTTCTGCCGTGAAGCATTAATGCGTTTCGGTTTGAAGGGTGGGGCAGCCGTTGTAACTATACTAAGACCTTAGAACTTATATCTCAAGGTGGGTGGCGCGTTTACGTTGTAGATGTCTATGGGTTCCAGTAACCACTTAATACCAGGTGGGCTGTGAGCTCGTCCACCCATCTAAGCAATAAAATAAAATAAAAAAAGATAGTAAGTAAATAAGTAGTACAGCATGTTGCGATTGAAAAATCCAAACTTATATCACTAAATGTGGCTGCAATATTCCTTTTTTTTCACCTATTTTAGTAACCTCGAAGGGCTATGCTAGATTCTCCGGTGAGTAGATGAGCTCAAGGGGGCTCAAACCTGACGACTTTGCTAACACTAGCCGTATCAATAGCAGTGCTTCGCAGAATCTACTACCGTATCGGAAACACGACCCATTGAGAAGACCCGGCGAGAAACTCAGTGGGCTGTCTGTTGGTCGGTTGGTGCTTGAGGTACCTAAAAGCACCGTTAGCGGATCGAGAGGATCCGAAATGACGCGAATTTCTATAATGCTGTCTATACCTATTTTACCTTATCTTAGCTCAGAAATATAAAGAAACGAAAACTGGAATAGTCTCCTTAATGGCCACACAGTGAATTCAGAACAAGTCTGTCAAATGGGCGGCTGTATCAATCATTATGTTGATATGTATCGGTCACACTAGACTCGCTTCGACTCGGCTTTGGGGTGTATTAATGCGTGTTCGAGTACAAGCCACACGTGTATACCATTAATTGAATATCGAAACGCAATTTTAATGTTTAATTTTTATATAGAAATGTATAGACATGATCGTAGTGCAGTCCCGTACAGGAGTGGAAAAGAAATGCTTGTTTTTTTATATCTTAGATGGTTGAACGAGCTCACGGCCTACCTGGTGTTAAGTGGTATTCGGAGCCCATAGACAACGTAAACGCCGCCACTCACCTCGAGACATGAGTTTTAAGCTCTCAGTATAGTTACAACGGCTGCGCCACCCTTCAAACCGAAACGCATTACTGCTTCACGGCAGAATCAAGTGGGATGGTGGTACCTACCCGTGCGGACTCACAAGACGTCCTACCACCAGTATTTTTGACTGAGATGACCGAGGAATGGTTTTAAGACGCTGGTTGATTTTCGGAGTAACCTATAAAATCATTAGCTACCTCTGTACTGAAACTGTGGATAGGTTCTTAGTTATTTTTGATTTCGATATTGAATGAAAATATTGCTTTTTGGAGGCTAGGTACTATTTTAAAATTAATTTCATTTAAAGCCCAATTTGATGGCCAATAAAACAGAGCGTTGACAAAAAGACGTTATATTCAAATTTATTAAAACTATATTATAAAACTTAAATCTGAAATATTTCTATATTATTTAGTAAAATGTAAGTGACGTTTCTATTTTTACTAAATATTAAGCTAATGGATCAAACTTTGGTACTATATCTATATATTAATACGTGAAGCAAAAACTTTGTACCTCTTTTTACAAAAATCGCGTGGTTGGAGGAGGTATCAAATTTCCCACACTTATAGAGAATACTAGCTGACCCGGCAAACATTGTTTTGCCATATAAGATTTCTAGGGAATTTCTAGTGTAGAAAAAAACCTAACTTATTGTAAGTGTGTAAGGATGTGGTAAATGAGTAAAAGAGGTATGTAGTGCTGTGAACGATGAGGGAATATATAATAAAAATAACAAAACCTCATTCAACCACATAATACCTCATTATAACAAAAAAAAAGTCCAAGTAAAAAAATATATGTTAGGGGTGGACAACCCTAATCACTTAGGGGTATAAAAAATAGATAGTAGCCGATTCTCAGGCTTACTGAATATGCATAAAAAATTTCATGAGAATCGGTCAAGCGGTTTCGGAGGAGTATGGGAACGAACATTGTGACACGAGAATTTTATATATTAGATAAAGAAGGCGTGTAGAACTTATATCTCAAAGTAGATGGTGGCATTTACGTTGGAGAGAGATCTATGGGCTCCGGTAACCGCTTAAGACCTGGTGAGCCGTGAGCCCTACCACCTAATCAATAAAAAAGGCGGGATTTACGTTGTTAATGTAACCACTTAACCACCCATATAAGCCGTTTTTTTTTATTACGCGTCCCTTAATAACGGTAATAACAAGGCATAAGTAACATTTGCTATTATTAAACGAAGTGCATTTCAAAACATTCTAATCTAAATACGATTGAATGTAACTCTGTTAGCAACAAATCTGAATGCTTAACTTAACTTCAATTGATCCGTGTACGGGCATCAGCGCAAATATATAACCGTTTGTTATCTAACCTCGGTTAAGTTCACCCGGTTAACGTTTCAATGGTAACCGTTCGCTTATAAGTACTCGTAAACGGACCTACGACATTTATGTATTTGAAGTTATTGCTTGTAAATGAACACTTAAGTTTCTTAAGCGAAACATGAAAATGTTTTAAAGGCTTATTTCACTATCTGTTCAAAGGTAAAAACACGTTAATATCACAGATGAAAACATACATATCGACGATTGAAAGGCAAACGTGACTAAGCGACAATAACTGCTTTGTACATAAATGATAGGCAATAACCATATTCGATGCGCAAAAAAAATATATTTCTAGGTCTATTAAAATCATTTCAATCCTACATCTAGATTCGTTAAAATAGATTTTTTTTTTCAGGTATTTCAATTTTAAATTAGTCTACTGTAAAGTTCACGCGTTGTCGCTTAGTCACGCTTGCCTTTCAAGCGTCGATATGTACACGTGTATGGTTTTGAATGTATTAACAAAAAGTGTACACACTTAATTTACTCTAAGAGCAACGGGAAATTATACAACCCAATTTCAAAAAATCTTAATATTGGTTCCACCAATCAAAAGCTGTCCTGAATGCTGATGAATGAACATCTAAAACAAAAATGGTAGATGCCACAAGCGAACACATAAAATAACCGAACAAAAACTATTAATTAGACTTAATTGAATTATAATATTTTAGTCAGTTAGTTATAATATTTTTAAAATATTTTAGTTTTTTGTCTGCTGTCGATATTACTCTAAAAGTTTCATTCAAAAACCTGATTTCGAAGATAAATTATTAAAATCAAACTTTAAAAATAAAACCTCGGAGGACCTAGTTTTTGATACGCGGAAAAAATGCCGTTAAACTTAACGAGGCTTTGCAAGCTCAAACCTGCGCTGAGATCGTTTGATAAGCCCGCACGAAGCCTCGTAGGAAGACGGTTTTTGTAACATATCTACAATATAATAAGCCAGGAATTAAAATCCCGACATAATGTTTGTTACGATCGAAGTAATATTGTTGATTGATGACGGATAAATATTTTTATGGCATCTAAAGCTGACGGATGGTCCGTATTATATTAGTTTGTAGAATGATTTAAAGATATATTGGAGTGATGGAAACATAGAAATAGTTCCAAGACTTTGATACGTGACGAGTTGTGTTTTTTATTTTATTTTTTTTATTACTTAGATGGTTGGACGAGCTCACAGCCCACCTGGTGTTAAGTGGTTACTGGAGCCCATAGACATCTACAACGTAAATGCGCCACCCACCTTGAGATATAAGTTGTAAGGTCTCAGTATAGTTACAACGGCTGCCCCACTCTTCAAACCGAAACGCATTACTGCTTCACGGCAGAAATAGGCAGGGCGGTGGTACCTACCCGTGCGGACTCACAACAGGTCCTACCACCAGTAATTACGCAAATTATAATTTTGCGGGTTTCACTTTTATTACACGATGTTATTCCTTCACCGTGGAAGTCAATCGTGAACATGTGTTGAGTACGTATTTCATTAGAAAAATTGGTACCCGCCTGCGGGATTCGAACACCGGTGCATCGCTTCAACACGAATGCTCCGGACGTCTTATCTTTTAGGCCACGACGACTTCAAAATTACTGGTGTTTATTATTTGCTTTATTTAATTATTTGTTTTTACTGGTGGTAGGACCTCTTGTGAGTCCGCACGGGTAGGTACCACCGCCCCGCCTATTTCTGCCGTGAAGCAGTACTGCGTTTCGGTTAGAAGGGTGGGGCAGACGTTGTTCTATACTGAGACCTTAGAACTTATATCTCAAGGTGTGTGGCGCATTTACGTCGTAGATGTCTATGGGTTCCAGTAACCACTTAACACCAGGTGGGCTGTGAGCTCGTCCACACATCTAGGCAATAAAAAATAAAAAAAACTTTCCCCGAATCCTGACCACGCAGGAGTCAGTCACCGTCGTCGCCCTAGACACGTCCTTACGGATCCATCAGATCGAATAACCTTTGCATTAGTCGCCTTCCGCTCTAACACTAGGAGTAGAGACCCCTGTAACCGTACTCGTCGAACTCGGCAAAGAGTTCGACGTGCAACCTAACCGTTGCCATCAGCCCGTTGAGTTTCTCGCCGGATCTTCTCAGCGGTTCGCGATTCCGATCCGGAAGTAGATTCATTCGCGAGTGGTTACTGGAGCCCATAGACAACAACAACGAAAATGCGCCACCCACCTTGAAATATAAGATCTAAGGTCTCAAGTATAGTTACAACGCCTGCCCTACCTTTCAAACCGAATTGCATTACTACTTCACGGCAGAAATAGGCACGGTGGTAGTACCTACCCGTGCGGACTTACAAGAGGTCCTACCACCAGTAAAAACAGTTGCTTTTGGTTTTCTGGCAATTATTTTTACCAAGAATTACATAATCACTGTAGCTCACTGCCTCAGAAAGTAAAAGAATCTAGAACATTAACATAAGGTCTGTATCGGACCCGTAGAAAACTGCATATATGGCTAATACCGCTTAATGACTTGCCGATGGTTGATGATAGCCATTGGTGGGTAGTTAAGAAAAACTCCAATCACTCTAAGAATGTTTAGTTGTTAATGATGCTGTTTTGCGCAAAAAGTGGCCATAAAAATATAGGAGCTTAGCTGAATCAACTGTCTGGTCGACATGAAGCGCTTGTAGTACTTCATGATATACAGTGGTGAATTTACACTAGGGGGAGGTCGGGGCAAGTGCCCAGGGCGGCAATTTTTTTAGGGCGGTAAAATTTTGAAACTGTTTTTTTTTTCTTATCGAGATTGCTCTATGTAATTAATTAATTCTATAATTAATAATTTTCTGTTTAATTTATAATTGAAGAAATTCAATTCAACCATTGTTTGTGAATTATAATTTTGGCCAATTTTGGTAGAATTAATAATCAATTTATTTTCTTGGATTTTAAAATAATAATCGATATTTTTTTTACCAGAATTATAGACATTTAATTTTTTTTAATCATGTACTATTTTGAGTCAGCCTTAGTGCATAATTTATAATTATTAAAAAAAACATATATATTTATTTATATTTTTGGAATATAGAATAAGAAAATATATAAACTATAAGTTTAAGTCAAATTTCAGTATTGGGGCGGATTTTTTTCCGGTGTCCAGAAGCGGCAATAAGTTTATAAATCCGGCCCTGATGATATACCAGGCACCCATAAATGATAGCAGATAGCGGATTCAGATAATGAACTACGAACGAACGACAATTAAGCTTAGCTTAGTGGACTGCGTTTTTTTATAGCTATGGATTTGTAGGATGATACGAACGCTTACATTATAATGGAAACGCCCATCGAATGCTTCAATGTGGATTCTGGTATTCACGTGGAGACATCATGGCCTCCCACTTAATATAAGGTATTCGTGAGTTTGTTGACCCAGGCATTTAATAAAAGACATATAAAAAATGGGAACACATTGTGTATTATACTGTTGTTGAGCTCACTGTAGCTCATGGACGTCCGTAATAAATAAATAGTATCCTTTGGGACTACAATACAGTCCACGGTAGCGCGGTCTCTGTCAATGTTCGTTCGGAGTTATCCGATTGCGCTGAACTAATTTTAAGTGAAATATATGTTTTTTCTAATTGTCTCACAACGTACAGGAAAAATCTGTCGCGGATCATTTCAAATATAAATTGATCTTAAGCAATCAATCAAATATAATCAAATCTTAGTTATATATTTATTTTTATTTTTGATGCTTAGCACTGTCGATTACACCTATAATTGAGGTGACATCTGCCATGAACATTTGTCAATTTGTCAATGTTTTGTATTGATGATCACTTTGTTGGTGCAACTTAATAAATAAATAAATAATCAACTGGGAACAAATCACGCACGGCCATCGGGCCCCAAGGAATTCCTGTGTTGTGGCTACCAGAGAATGACATGCATACTTATATACACTCAAATGTATACATGTATAGATAATAAACACCTAGACGAATTAACTGGTGGTAGGGTTCTGTGTAGAAGCCCGCCCGGGTTGGTACCACCGTCCTGTCTATTTCTGCCGCAAAACAGTAATACTGTATTCCGGTCTGAAGGACAGGATAGCCGGTGTAACATACATAAGGCTGCCCATCCAGGCCAGGATAGGCAGCGCATCTGAGTCACTGATGTAGTTTGGATGTCTATGGGCGACGGTCATCATTTCCCATCAGATGAGCCGTAAGCTCGACTGCCTATCGAAAGCAATAAAAAAAAAAAAAAAAAAAGACGAAGAGCAAACCAACCTATTCATCACATGAATGCTTGGCCGATGTGGAAATCGAATCCACGGCCCTCGGTCCAACAGTCAAGCGTGCTAACTAGTACACCGCCGAGTCAGACAGTCAGTAAAGTCAGGGACACAGCCAAGACGCTGCTTACTGCTAAAGACTTTCCTCAAATTTGATTTTAAGAAGGACTCGTTAAAGCACTCAGAAAGCACTGCATAGGAAAGCTAATTCCAAAGTCGTATGATGTTTTACAGCGGCGACCAGATATACATGAATATAAACTAGTGATCCCCTGGTAGTCGAAATTCGACTAATGGAAATTATAAGTTTGTACACTATTATGATTCTATTGTCAAGGACTATTATACTTCTTTAATCACAGATTTCGTCAAAACTACACTTTAGACAAATATTAATAAAGAGAAAACAATATTTAATCTATTCTCAATTTGACAGACTATAACTGGCAGACTGCAAAGAAAAATTTGACAATAAGCAAATAGTATGCATGCGTGTGTGTGTCAAATACATGGTAGTGTGTGTAATGTTTTCTTTATTGATGTAATGTATCTTTTATGCATTAATTTTAAAAAAATATTAGCATTGTGCACTTCTTCTCTATAATCTCTATAAGTGTGGAAAATTTCATACTCCTCCGTCCGCGCAATTTTCGTTAAAAAAGGATACAAAATTTTTGCTTCACGTATTAATATATAGATGCAACAAACATCGGAAAGGATTGATAAAGTTTCAATAGCTAATTAAAACGATATTAACATGGTCAGGCGTAATTGTTTCGAAAGTAATTACGCTTTCTTTTGTCACAGGAGGTCGGTGGTACATATATCGTCTCAGTATATATGTATAGAGTTAGATTACATGTTGTCGAAGAAAATTCGTAACATCTGTTGGATTATAATTCCGGCATCGCACATCACAGATAGGTACGACTGGATCGGGCGTCTTACGCAGTATATTTTATTATGAATGCTCGTTTTCCCTCTGCACTAAATAGTACTTACATGCTTAAACATACATACTTAACTTGGAAACATTTCTGATTTTCGAGTTTTCATAATTTAAGACAATTTTATCATAAGAATATAATTATTAAAATATTGTACAATAACATTTTTTTGTGTTAATTTCAATTCTTTGACTGGCAACACTAATTTACCTCCTGGTGCGCGCGTCGATTAACCGCCTATATCCGAACGTTAATAAACGCTAAGATGTGACGAGATCATCAATGAATCAATTCAGCTCGATCTTTAATATAATCGCCAGCTGTTTCGATCTCCCCGTAACTGATTTAAAAAGATAAGAACGTAATTATATCATAATACATTCTTAACACGATTTTTAATTTAGTCTACCCGTTATCAGACACTTGCAATAATTTTTTTTCTCCCCACGGCTCAACCTCCTACGAGTGCGCGGGGCACACCTCCTACGAGTGCGCGGGGCGCACCTCCTAGGGGGCGCGCGGGGTATGTGGGACTTGACGATCTGCAGATGCTGGGAGCAGACCACGGGCCCAAGGATATTTTTACACCACAACACTACAACCAGACTTACGGGGCCACCCCTAGGACGCCCGACCGATGGATCGTCGAGGCGATAGTCGACGACCAACGACGCCGGTCTCCGCGGTATGGTAGCCCTACCAGGCCTCCCGGGCGATCACGCTGGTGTTCCGGGATACCTCGCTGGGTCAGAAACAGCCTGCCGGATCGAAACGCGATACACCGCCGACCGGATTGCTTTTGCACAATATGTTCGGCGATGACAGCGACGACGACAGCGAATCGCATCGCAGGCCGCAGCCGCCGCTGCGTCATCCCATGCTCCTGGTGACAGCGCGCTAGAGTGACGATAGCATGCGGCACAGCCTCAAAAGCGCTTGCAACAGCTTTAACCTCGGGAGCTATCTGAAACTAAATATCGAAGTAAAAGCCCCTTAAATAAATGTTGATCCTTCGGCTGATCGTAGGACCGTCGAGGCGATTCGCCCGGTCCTTGTGGATTGAGTGAATCGTGACAGAGGACGCCTCACTTTCCGGCTCACGCAGGTGCTCACTGGGCATGGTTGCTTCGGTGAGTTTCTGCACCGGATCGGAGCCGAGCTGACGGCAAAGTGCCACTATTGTGGTTGCGACTTGGACACGGCGGAGCACACGCTCGTTGACTGCCCCGCATGGGAGGGGTGGTGCCGTGTCCTCGTCGCAAAAATAGGAAACGACTTGTCGTTGCCGAGTGTTGTGGCATCGATTCTCGACAACGACGAGTCGTGGAAGGCGATGCTCGACTTCTGCGAGTGCACCATCTCACAGAAGGAGGCGGCGGGGTGCGTGAGAGACGCACAAGCCCGCCGCCGTCGAGCGGGGGCCAGGGAGGCGGATCTCGTCCAAGCCTTGGCCCACTAAGTGTTTCGGGTCCTCTTCATATGTTGGTCTGGGTCCCGGCAAAGGGGTTCTAAGAAGACGACGTGCAAGCTGCTCTGCACGCGTTTTACGCAAGAGCATCCGGGTGATGGAAAGCCGGCTATCCTCGACCCACGCTGGTTCTGACCCAGCAGGGTATTCCGTAGGATAACTAACTAATCGACGCCATCTAGGCGGGCTTCGGACAGCCTGCCGATCGAGAGGGCTGGTGGTCGTGGCGCCGACGACCGCCGGTCCGGCGTCCCGAGGGGGAGGGTGATGGGAGAGATGTGCTCCGCACTAAACGCTTCACTCTCCCCCCTTTGCCTTTTCATGAGTTCTGTCTCATGAGAGGCTCAAACGTGGGTTGTTGAGCGACAGGAGGCTTTAGTCGGTTCGACTCCGACATACCCCGCCCGCCATCTCCAGTAGTGGGTGGGAGTCCGGCGATTTCCTCCTGACCAAAAAAAAAGGCGTTCTTAATGGTTATACCACGAATGCTTTCTAGGCACATTTTTTTCTATGACTAAAGTAGTGCTTGCATGGACTTATAAAAATATATTAACACAATAAAATATCTATATACATATATATTATATTATATTTTGCACATAATTTAGGAATCATAAAATGCAACCGTGAAATAAACAACAAATAAACTTATAAAGAAATTTCTATATTGATCAGTAAAATATTTCATTACATTGTTGCGAAATCGCATGTGTATTATAAACTAGTTTAATACAGTCTCGATACTCTGCAGAAACATCCATTCAAAGTATAATAAAGATTGTGATCTTACACGCAGACACGTGACATTTGACCTCGGTTTGGTGTTGCCAACAATAAATGAGCTCCCCACATTTAGGCGGTCAATATCATGGGACCCCACGCTGCGTTCACGACACTGAGTAACGCAATGCATACTAGAATTTACGTATATTAATTACTTACAATGACTTACATAAAGCAATAATGACTTAAAGTTATGCGTAAAGGTATCTCTTTCGCATACTTGAACCATTGTGGATTAATTTTTTTTTTAGCTTTTTCATTACCGTTAACAGGCAACGGTATTTAAGCGCACAGGCATCAGAACACACACCTCCAATTATTTTGAGACGAGAGACTAAGTCTACTAAAAAGTGTGCTTTATTCTGCTCAAATTTTATAGGGTCGTAAAATGTACTTATTTTAAGGGAGATATATTCGCTAAAACAAAGGCTACTATGAGATAGATAGATTACGAACAAAAGTGTGCTAAGCCTACAAAAATAAATGAACACATACATAAAGAATTCATTTCAAACTATTTACCTGAGATTGTTCTATGAAAATACCACCATAATATCGGGTAGAATTCAGATGTGCATAAACCAGAATGCGATCATCGAAATGTACCTGTCATTTTACCACCTTACGCAGAACAATGCAAACCCCTACCGGTTTACGAACATGACGCGAAGACGTGTGGGATGGTACTCCTATATTCCGTACTTGATGTAATAAATGTTTCTCAAAATAACCACAGTTCCGCGAGAAAATTTGTAGGTATTAAATTTATTTTAGAATATATTAGAATAATTTTAGAATAAATATTTTTTACTTATTTAGAAAAAAAAGGATAATATTTGAGAAAAAACAAAACAAAAAAAAACCGCTGAGTTTGTTTCGCCGGTTCTTCTCAGGACTGTGGCTCTTTTTGAAACCGGTGGTAGAGTTAACATTTTTATTTATATTTTGACATTCAACAAGTGTGTTATGCTGACATCTAAGTTGAAATAAATGATTTTGAATTTAAATTTGAATAGATAGATTAAGCCTCTCTATTTGGGCTCTAATTGATATCACAGATTCAACAACGGCGACATTTCCAATAATTTATTTTTCTTATAGAATCTTTCTGTGTCTTTCTATGAAGTAGACCTAAGAAGAAATGGATGGATTGCGTGAAAAATGATATGTGTAAGAGGGGAGTGAGCCAAAAAACGGTATATGATATACGGTATAAGGAGTATGGAAGGAGAAAACATGTTGCACCGACCCCAGGTGACTGGGAGAAGGGCAGGAGAATGATGATGAATCTTTCTATGTCTTTGCGATCAGTTGTTTGTCGTTTTCGCCACAACAATATTTTTGCTATCGATGTCGAAGTCATGTTCACATCAAGGAGATTTTAATAGTGCTCCACCGCTTCTGGCGAAACATGTTGCTTATTGAACTTTCGTCTAGTTCAAAGACTTTTTATAATTGATCTTTAAAAGTTCTTAAGATTCATCCTTGCTACAGCGGTCCACATCAATACTATAACTATACTATACTATATCAGTACACCAAATCGAATTTCAGAATCTAAAACCTGCACATTCTTTATCAAAAGGCTACCGCACTCACCGCAGGACTATCAAATGCGAAATTAAATCAGTACCTACCTAGAGCAACATTAAATATTTATGTCTAACATGATCTGGAGTTATGTTACGTCATCAATTTTATTATAACGCTATTGAATTGAATGGCGTATGACTATAATAAGTTTGCTCCGGTTTTTTCTTAGAACGCGCGTTCTGCAAGTGTTGACTTGTAAACGCAGCTGCGCGGATGTAGCCGGGATATCCATCATTTCATGATATATGAGGCGACCGCTACGCCTATCTCCTGTCAATAGCTTTTTCAAGTGAAAATAAATAGAAGCATCGCTAGAGGAAGACCTGACATTATTGTGATGGAAGTTTGAGGCTTTTTGCTGTAACTTTCGTCGCTGCAAGTTCTCGGTCGCACTTTCCTTACCGATCAGATGCTCTTTGTGGCTGTGGGCGATTTGATTCACGAGCTTGCTTAAGTCATATTCAGTATTCTTGTATTGCTAGTATCCGAGTATGGGTTCAGAGATGGATTAATAATTTTCCACAATGTGACTAAAGATTATTGAGTTAGGTTCCCTTTTTCAATACGCAAATTTGAATAACTGACTTAGTAATCAGTGTGCTTCGTGCGAGTTTTTTAACGTTCTCGATAACGTAAAAGTTAACTCAAATTTGTATGCAGTTGGAACAGCCCCTCTAGCGGCAAACGCACGCAAGTGTTCCAACTCCATACAAATTTGAGTTAACTTTTACGCTATCGAGAGCATTAAAAAACTCGCACTAAGCACACAAGAGGTTTCGATTTACTTAACGTTTCGCGTGTAGGGTGGAACAACTGCTATATCGATTCAATTGAAACTCCTGTAAATCGATTAAAAATTGGTACAATTATTTAGATCATGATCCTTAAGGACATTCGCTTAAAACAAAGTGTGTCATGAGGTCATAGCTTTTTTTTAATTATCTTTGTAGGCAGATGAGCATACGACCCACCAGATGGTAAGTGGTCACCGTCGCTCATGGACGCCGCTGCCTAAGCACAAAACGAACTTTACGCAACAACCAGACCTAAGTAAGTGGCTCGCATATATCTTCGAATAAATACCCATAAAATTTCCCTAACAACATTATATCCGTGCTGTAGATTTTCCTTGAAACTCGTCAGCTGTCAACCGGCGGTCGTCAGTCACGACTGGCAACCCCGGTTATTAATATAGGAGCTCGTTAAGGAATTCTTATCTTGTCGTTCACGGCAACACCGCTGATTTACATAGTCGTTGATGGCTCTATGAGTTCCTTGAATTTATTTGACGATAAAAGCTCTCGAGAGAACGACGCGGTGTGGTCGCATAGCGAATAATCTTAATATAAGTACAACTTTTTAAGATAATAATTTTTTATTTTGTAAATAGGAGGTTTTTATTGCCTTGGTAGTCAGGAATACAGTAGGAATACGGACTGGATTAAAAAATCCATGACCGATAAACGATGGTTTTAATTTTTTTCGATTACACGTATTAATGGCATTCAATGAATTTTTAGACTTATTGCACTTAAGTGGTTACTGAAGCTTATAGACATGTGAATGCAACCACCTACCTGGTGGCTTGGTATGTAGCGGCTTGGCTCCGCCCCTGGCATTGCTGAAGTCCATGGGCGACGGTAACCACTCACCATCTGGTGGGCCGTATGCTCGTCTGCCTACAAGGGCAATAAAAATAAATTAAAAAAAACCTTCTGATGAGATGAAAACTAATTATTAATTAATAACTAATTAACGGCTGTCCCGCTCTTCAAACAGGAAAGCATTACTGCTTCGCAATAGAAGCAAGGAGGGTAAACGCACGCAAATTATAAATATTCCAGTTTCGATTTTTACTACACACATTCTTATCGATGAAGCCGTGTGTGATTTTTTTTTTATTGCTTAGATGGGTGGCTCACAACCCACCGGGTATTAAGTGGTTACTGGAGCCCATAGTCATCTACGACGTGAATGCGCCACCCACCTTGAGATATAAGTTCTAAGATCTCAAGTATGTTACAACGGCTGCCCCACCCTTCAAACCGATTAATTTTTAATTAATTTATTTATTTATTAATTAGGCTCACAATACAAAGCTACATAGCTACATACAAGCTAAAAAGATACATAAAAAAACACAAGTAAAAAGAAACAAAATCTGGCTTGCAACATAAGTTATGTGCGCACGACAAAACAAGACATAGTGCTGAATTTGTACAACAACGTTCCTTACAATTACGACAAAACAACACGATAACGAAAACTAATCTAACTTATAATGTAAAGAAGAAAAAAAAACACATTATAATACATTAAACAATTACATTAACCTATAACCTATTACTAACGTGGAGGATGCCCTTGAACATTTTTCTAAACGTAACTAACCTACAAATAATTCTGAAACAAATTGTAATTATGTTGTTTCGTCCACAGACTACGCTTTGTATCAGCCATGATTTAGTCCCAGATCTTGTGATTTAACTTTCTTTGAGGCTAAGTGAATAATAAAATCTATGACCCACAATCGATTCAAAGCCACTAAAATGACGTTCGTAAAGTTATCGAAGACATATCGCGCAACTATACAAATTGGTATTGAAAATTTTTCATGAATAGGATATTTATGGTCTTGTAAGAGTAACTGCGGTGGCCAGTTGATTGGCATTGTTCCCTATTATTGTCATACCCCAATTACGATTAAATAAATATGCGATAATTTCACATATTACTAATAAGAGGCTCCATTATTTCTATGTGAAATTATCGAATGTTTCATCATCATGCATGATGAAACTAATGGAGCCTCTTATTACAACGCCCAATAGGATACAACCATCGCGATAAAAAAGCAAGTTCTTTCACCAAAATAAATGTTATATGGCAAAATCAAACCCAAACTCGGAAACACTAAACATCGAATAAAATAAAATGTATAAATCGAAATCATGTAACTATCTCAAAAAGGACCTAATCAATATGCTACAAAAAAATTTACCACAAAGATATTTCCGATTCTCGTCGTTGGCTCCGATCGAAAAAAAAAAAAGAAACTCATAAATCCTCATACTCTGCCAATCAACTGTTAATTTACAAGTCTCGTGTGCTTCTTACAGTTGTGTGGATACTTGACATCCGCGCGTTACACTGTACTAAAAGAAAGGTAAAAAAAAAAAAAAATTTGACGGTATATTAAAAAAAAATTCGACAGAAAATTAATTCGGAATAATGGTAGGACCTCTGAGTCCGCACGGGTAGGTACCACCACCCTGCCTATTTCTGCCGTGAAGCGGTAATGCGTTTCAGTGAGAAGGGTGGGGCAGCCGTTGTAACTATACTGAGACCTTAGAACTTATATCTCAAGGTGGGTGGCGCATTTACGTTGTAGATGTCTATGGGCTCCAGTAATCACTTAACACAAGGTGGGCTGTGAGCTCGTTCACCCATATAACTAAAAAAAATCGGAATAACTATTTCAACGCGTTATCTTAAAAGGCCTATCGGGATAAACTACCGTCAGAAGACATTTACGGGAGACGACCAAAATTACCTGTCTTACCTTGCTTGCAATACATCACCTCTTTTTGTGAGATGACGGACTCAGAATAAGCCGAACCTTCAAAATAGCGACAATTAATAAATTACAAAGCCGTACGGTGTAAGTAACGGAGGTTCGTTGTACGTAAAAACCGGCAGAACACCTCACACATTATGTTTCATATCTGCGATTGTTATCGTGACAATCTAAAGATCGTATCGGCTGAATACATCAGAGGGCGGTATGCGGTTAGTTAGGATCTAATCTGTTCGAACTTCGAATAATTATTAATTTATTTTCATTAAATTATTTTGTCACGTCATTTTTATATTTTTGTACAAAGAGAGAGAGACAGAGAGAGTATGCTTATTGTACCAAAAAAATGCGAAACATTAAATGTAAAAAAATACAATGTCGATCTTAACTCTAAGGGAGATCTATCCGAGACGACCATCAGGTGACCAAGAGCCATTACAAATGCGGTGGATGGACTGCTAGCTCAGCTAATACCTTAAAGACCATCTAAAAACCCGCTGCTCTCAACTATCATTAAACATGGTCCAAAGTATCAACATCAACATAATTTTCTCCCCATTAACCGACCTGAATTGGACTTGCTTTAGCTTTGATGAGAGATGAGCTCAATACCCACCTAATATTAAATGTCTATCGGAGCTGGTGAGAGTGATACCCAACCTGAGACTTCAGAATGAAGCTTCAATTGATATAATGAGTGTGTTAATCTTCAAACTGCTGATGGTGAAATGGTTTGAAAGGTGAGGCAGCCGTTTTACTGTAAAAACTGGGGCTTTAGAACTCATATCAGCCTTTGTACAATATTTTTGTGCAATAAAGAATGTTCATTCATTCATTCATTCATTAATTTTTTCATTCATTCATTCATTCATTCATATCTCAAGATGGGTGGCGTCATTTACATTGTAGATGTCTATGAGCTCCTTTAACCACTTAATACCAGACGGATCGGGAGCACGTTCACAAATCTAAGCAATAAAAAAAATATACAATGCCACCTATCCATGTCTTCTCGTGAATATTGAAAAGCGTCAAACGATTTCACCAGAGACATGGTTGTGGATAACAGAGAAACGACGGTATACTAAGATGGTTAATCGGCAATTGCTGCCTATTTAACGTTGTTCGTTTTTTTTCTTTTTCTTTTTTTTTTATTGCCCTTGTAGGCAGACGAGCATACAGCCCGCCTGATGGTGAGTGGTTACCGTCGCCCATGGACTTCGGCAATGCCAGGGGCAGAGCCAAGCCGCTGCCTACCGCTTAATACTCATAACGGTGGAACAACCGTTATCCAATTGAGACGCCGACCTCACGTCTCAAGGTGTTGCATTTTACATAACGATTTACATGCAACTTTAATATTGGACAAAAATAGTTTAACTTCAGTTTGTAAATTTTATTTGTAACAAGTCCGCAGTGTCAGTGTCGTAATGTAGGGGCCGTGTAAAGCGCTCCCCGCACAGAATATATTGTTTGTTAATGTATTCAGATGTTTGTTAACGCGTACTATCTTGAATAATTGGGTCCAGATACCGACGGCTCTGCCCACCGCCGTACACTTCCGTACTATAATTGTATTCAGGCTAATGTTTCTTATTACGAGATGTCAACTTATTGGAAATGTTTTATTGTATGAATCAGTGATGTCGTCGTGGCCTAAAAGATAAGACGTCCGGTACATTCATATCTAGCGATGCAATGGTGTTCGAATCCCGCTGGCGTGTACCAATTTTTCTAATGAAATACGTACTCAACAAATGTTCACGATTGACTTCCACGCTGAGGGAATAACATCGTGTAATAAAAATCAAACCCGCAAAATTATAATTTGCGTAATTACTGGTGGTAGGAACTCTTGTGAGTCCGCACGGGTAGGTACCACCGCCCTGCCTGTTTCTGCCGTGAAGCAGTAATGCATTTCGGTTTGAAGGGTGGGGCAGCCGTTGTAACGGTACTGAGATCTTAGAACTTATATCTCAAGGTGGGTGGCGCATTTACGTTGTAATTGTCTATGGGCTCCAGTAACCACCTAACACTAGGTGGACTGTGAGCTCGTCCACCCATCTAAGCAATAAAAAAAAAGTTTTATTGTATGAATCAGTGATGTGACTCCGCACAGCCAAACGTTACCGACCATTACAATGATTGTTTTCCAAGCAAATTGGAACCCATATGCACTTGTAAATTTTTAGATCAGATGATTAGTTGTTCTCTGATGCTGCCCACTGAGTTTCTCGTTAGATCTTTTCAATGGGTCACGATTCCGATCCGATAATAGATTCTACAAAGCACTACTCTTGCTAGGGCTGGTGTGAGCATATTCTTTCAGATTGAGCTCATCAGTTAGTCCACCTGTCAGCGCGAAGCTGTAATATCCTCTTAGGCTACCAGCGAATAGGTTGTCGAAAAAGAAGATCAGCAGAGATATTGAGCTGGATGCAGACTTTTTTTTTTTTCTATTGCTCGAGCAGGCAGACGAGGATACACCTGATGGTAAGTGGTTACCGTCGCTCATGGACGTCAGCAATGTGAGGGGCAGGGTCAATCTGCTGCCTACCGCTTTGACTTGATGCTATAGTAGTCAGAGAATATTTATAAATAAACTCTAATTCGGTAATTGATCTTTTTTTTTATTGCTTAGATGGATGGACGAGCTCACAGCCTACCTGATGTTAAATGGTTACCGGAGCCCATAGACATCTACAACGTAAATGCGCCACCCATCTTGAGATGTACCTTCTAAGGTCTCAGTATAGTATATGATCTAAAATATAATTGAGAGGTAAATTTGTGGCGGCAACTATCATAGAACAAAAGATATTTGAGATGCCTGAATCGCGCTAGCGGTGTACCGGGTAGCTATCAATTTAGAGGAAGGAAACTCGACAAAGGGAAAATTTTCCATAGAGCGAGCGAAATGCGTAGACCAAAGATCCGAATGTTATTGTTAGATACGAGTATAAATATAGAAAAACTTATCGCGTGATCGAACTTACCTTACCACTATACAAAGTGTGTACCAAAATCAATAGACATGATTAAATAAAGGTTTGTCAGTTACGAAATACAAAACCCATTCGTAAATATTCTAATGTAAATAATCTAATAAAAATTCGTTTAATTTCGTTGATTTCTTTATGAATGGACGAGGAATCATTGCGATTTTGGATTGGTATGCGATATGCAATATATCGCCGACACCCCTCCAAAATGCAACTTGAAGTTTATTTACTATTACTATTATTGTATAGACATGTGAACGAGCTTACGACCCAGTTGGTGTTAAGTGGCTACCGCAAATAGACACCATAACGTGAACTGGACGCATGACTACTTTGCGGCAGAAGTAGGCGGGATGGTATACCTACCCGTGCCCCTTACAGTTACAATAAGCACTAGCAGCATTAAATGAGAAAAAAATAATAAATTTGCGCATTCGACTTTACGACGTTATTCCTTTATCGTACAAACCTAAAAAAAATACAAAGTAAATGTTTTTTTTTTTAAATTTGATAACTGCCTCCGGGATTTGAGCACCGGAATAGTTCCGTTGCATAACACAATACCAGATATCTTAGCCCTTGAAGCCACAACTACTTCAAGCATCTTAAACCAGCGGTCGGGGAGCTTTTTTAATTATTACCCCAAAATATTTTTGTGTAAGTTGATATTACCCCATGGCGAAGAACAAAAAAAAGAAATCGCTTCTTTTTAGCATCGCCCACATGATAATTTTGAAAAAAAAATTTTTTTTTTTTACGTTTTCGTACGATTCTAAAGAAGTTTCACTTCAATATATACTTTTTACTCACAAAAGTTTCATTTTTACCCCCCAAAATTTAAATTTACCCCATTTAGGGTAATTTACCCCGATTCCCCGACCGCTGCCTTAAACTCCTACTTCAAAATCGGTGACTTTATTCAAACCGAAGCTTTATGGCATACGAAGTCATCTACTTTACTCAATAAAAAAACATTCGAACATTAATCGCGTAAACATAATGATTATATTCCATAATAATACGGTTAGCGTCAGACATTGCCAACGTTGCACGGTAAAACACATTACCTTATCTACTCCGCGTTGCAGTGGCATCAGCGTGAAGATAACATAATATTATTGACCCCCGAGTTAATACGTGCTCTCGTGTATTATTGTTCGTAAAGTGTTTTTACACTGAACTATCTATCGTGCGACATGTGAAGTTTAAAAAATCGATTAGAAATATTGATATATATATATTTTTTATAATAGTGTCATGGTCGAAGGATGTTCATGATATTCTGTCCTGTTTTCCCATCGACAGCAGAATAGTAAGTAGGTATTTCGTACCTAATCTTCTAATTCTAACTTCTAATGTCCTCGTAGCCTAAAGGATAAGACGCCCGGTGCATTCGTATGTAGCGATGCAACGGACTTCGAATCCCGCCGGCAGCTACAAAATTTTCCCATGAAATACGTACTACATTTTCACGATTGACTTCCACGGCGAAGGAATAACATCGTGTTATTATTGTAGTACTATTGTAAATGAATAAATACAATAAATTATAAGCACACTCAATCTCAATCGAATACCTTTATTTCTAATGCTGTTACGTAGCACAAAATCTGTCACAAACAGTAGTGAAAAGTGCTATTTTGACCGACTCAGAGGAAGTAATATAAAAAAATACATATAAAAAAATAGAACGCTAAAATTGCTGTTCTTGTATAATATCTATACTAATATTATAAAGAGGAAAGATTTGTTTGTTTGTTTGTTTCGAATAGGCTCCGAAACTACTGGACCGATTTGAAAAATTCTTTTTCTATTAGAAGCCGACATTGTCCCTGATGAACATAGGCTACTTTATTTATTTTTTTTTTTTTATTTTTTTTGTTTTTGTTTCATGTGTGTTTTAATGTTTCCGAAGCGAAGCGAGGGCGGGTCGCTAGTAATAAATAATATTGTCAAAGTTATGCATTTGTAAAACTTCTCGGGCGAAGAACTACCAAGCTTTCATTGTAACAAATGGTTTTAAGAATTAAAATTACAGACTAGATTTGTATGCGCAATACATTTTCCATAATTTACAAATTACACAAAAAAATTAGAAGCCACCTACTGAAGATAACTTCGAAGGTAATTGCGCTTAAGACGGCCCTTTGAAAACGCCTAACGCATTTCACTACAACTATGTGGAATCAGGTTGAACATTAATACTAATTTTAAGACCAGTTGGTCGCGATAACAGATTATCAATAAAAAAAATCGATAATCGCTCGACATAACTCTGCAATGAAAAGTCACCTTAAGATACGAAGTACGTGATAAGCATAACAGCGAAGCCATCGTCCAGTCCTGCATACAGGTTTCGAGAGACATGCATTGACGTGTTAACACATCGTACTCTTCATAAGGTAAAGATTATTACGATGGTTGCGAACTTCGTAAAAAGAACAATTTACATTAAGTACACATGTTTGACTGGCCGTTATGAAAATATTTTAATTGATGCTAAACAACATCCCAGTTATAGTGGTAACACTTTAAGACGATCTTCATCGATCATGGCTATGTTTTCGATGCTTCTTTATCATATAAAATGCTATATATTGTTACGCCGGTAAGAGTAACGCAATCTATCGCCGAATAGTCGAACGAATATCGAAGGATCTAGTAGCATCAAGAACGCTCGAAAAGTATAACGCCATCTATTGACAGATAGCGGAAACACAATACTAGAGATGTGTGGAATATTCTCGATAATTCTAGGAATGTGGTGTCGACTATAAAAGCGTTGCAAGGATGGCACGCAGACAGTTAGTAATCAGAACTACTCGAAGCAAAACAGCGAACGGATCACCTGAAGCGAAGCGGAAGAAAAGAATTGAGAGTTATAAAGTGTTTGTTGAGTGTTTTAAGTGTTGAATACAGTTTTTAAGTTGTACTCCGGTAGAATTTTTATCCCGATCCCCAGCGCGTAACAATATTTTTACGACTTGTGGATGGCTTCTTAAAATTGAAAAATCAGCTAGAGCTAGTAAAAAATAGAAGAAGTAAGCATCTCACAAATTCCAAAGTAAGAACGGAAGCCCTAGACGAGAATGAAAGTCAACTAGAAATAAATCGAAAAATTTAATAGATTAAAAGCTTCCCTAAAAATCCCCATAATGATAATTTAAATGAAAAATATAATAAAACAAGATTCTCAAATATTAAGAGTGGAAACTTCACCATTCTGCGGTATCGTCCAAATACGTGTCTTATGTATTAAGCCCATAGTAGGTCCCAGAAATATATATATGTTACTGGTGGTAGGACGTCTTGTGATTCCGCACGGGTAGGTACCACCGCCCTGCCTGTTTCTGTCGTGAAGCAGTAATGCGTTTCGGTTTGAAAGGTGAAGCAGCCGTTGTAGTGTTAAAAGTGAGACCTTACAACAATGAGACCTTACAATGTCTCAAGGTGGGTGGCGGAATTTACGTTGTAGATGTCTATGGGCTCCGGTAACCACTTAACTGCAGATGGGCTGTGAGCTCGTCCACCCATCTAAGCAATAAATAAATAAAAATAAAATATTAAAATATATGTAAATTATAATTTATAATAGTATAATCATATCATATCATCAGCTTATAGCAAGCAATCCACTGTTGGACATAGGCCTCTCCAATTGCACGCCACTGAGCACAATCCTCGGCTTCTCTCATCCAGCTCTTACGGGTACCATGCATAGAGGGTCCTAGTATGATAATAATAGCTATTAACGGATCAATGTCACGGCTGATGGCTGTGATTGACCAGCGATGACGTGATATCGCACGAACCAATGATAAATCAAGGAACGCAACAGTGGCACGAATTGTAACATTTTGAATTAATACACGAAGAAAAAAGATGGACGCGCATGTCAGTTTACTTATTTTTGTAAAATATTTAAAACCAATATAATTAATATTTGAAGTAAACGTACTTATTCATTTTCCTGGCCACCTCAAGACACCTATAAGAAATAGACGCAACATTTATATTGGTCCTTCGAGCCGGATTGTCAACAAGAGAACCATAACCAAGCATTATCTTGCGAATTGGCAGACAATTGACACTTGATTAATCTTTTTCATTTCATCGTCTTTTGACGAAATACTGCTTACAAGTTTCTATTATAAATTAATGACTGTGTCTATTTTGCTCACAAACAGTCTTCCGTGTCACGACAAGTGAAGTAACCGATACATCAGAACATTGTTATAATAAATAGGGTTCATTAACAAAACGGCAAAAGTGTTTTTCACAAAAGACATCGTAATTCAGCTCGCGCGGCGTGTCGTGTCCAAAGTCGCATCTTTACGACATTTCACGTTAACGCACACAACCTAACTAGACGTGAATGGTCAGATACTTTATTTACAGTCGAATTAACGTTCGCGTCATATAAATCAGAACGTTCGTTGTGCGAAATAGTAAATTACGTAGGTGAAGCGTGTAAATCGCGGCGCAACTAACGAATGCGGCGACGACGTGACCGCAACGACAATTATCGCTCTCTAGAATCTAGATCTGCACTATCAACAATTACAAATTGTGTGTGCTTTGTATTTAACGTTTTTATTGGAACGAAGTTCCTTATCGCGCGTTGTGAAAGGGGGCTAGACGGAAAAAATTCTTACGAAAAGTTGTCACGACACTTTTTAGATCCGTCATTCTGACCAATCAACGTGTAGGCGCTTATCGCGTGACATTGCTCGTATCCGATTGGTCCGCGTAATGAGTACAGTTTCTCGAGATAGCGTTTCAACAATAGTANTCTGCGAAGCACTGCTCTTGCTAGGGTCAGTGTTAGCAACTCTCCGGTTGAGCCCCGTGAGCTCACCTACAAACGTTAGGGCGAAGCTGAAATAGCCTCACAAGGCTATCAGCATAGGTAGAAAAAAAAATACGAATTTACAAAAAAAAAAACAGATATTTAAAAAAAATCGATTCCAAAAAAACATGCGTCCGATAAAATCGATAATTAAAATCGATTAGTAGTAAAATTACGTGCAAAGACAACCGGGAGCCGACTCACGACCCCCTCAACCCGACTAATGAATCGTTCTATTTATCGTTTCAATCAATTAAGAACTATCGGACGTCAATAAATCACGGCCCTACACGACTTTGATGGGGCTCGTGCCTAATAAAGAAGTGTGCTGCTATTATACGGAGCTCTATTTATTGTGGTTACTTATTGTATATTCATATTAATTAAGGACACGACTAATTAATTGGAAACCGTCGGAGCTACCAACGGACGCGAACCCGCCTTAGACGGCATGTGGATTAAAAAGCACGCAATTCCATTCTGTATTATATATTTATAAATCGTGTAATGAAGGTTTCATGGAATGAGAATTTTAATGAAAAAACTAACGCACTGGCATATGAAAGTCCGTGAGTGAATGATTACAAAGTAATAATTTTATGTGTTCCGTTTTTAGATGAGATTTAGAAAAGAGAATGAATGTTACATTATTGCATACTGTACTTATTAATTAATCCCACATTATGAGTTTCTCATGACGTGGGACTATCATATTCCTGCTTAATACATAAATTAACCACATATTAAGTAAATATTTTGAAGTCGTCGTGGCCTAAAGGATAAGACGTCCGGTGCATTCGTATATAGCGATGCAACGGTGTTCGAATCCCGCAGGCAGGTACCAATTTTTCTAATGAAATACGTACTTAACAATTGTTCACGATTGACTTCCACGATGAAGGAATAACATCGCGTAATAAAAATCAAACCCGAAAAATTATAATTTGCGTAATTACTGGTGGTAGAACCTCTTGTGAGTCCGCACGGGTAGGTACCACCGCCCCGCCTATTTCTGCCGTGAAGCAGTAATGTGCTTCGGTTTGAAGGGTGGGGCAGCCTTTGTAACTATACTGAGACCTTAGAACTTATATCTCAAGGTGGGTGGCGCATTTACGTTGTAAATGTCTATGGGCTTCAGTAACCACCTAACACCAGGTGGGTACATATTTCATTACAAAAATTGGTACCCGTCTGCGGGATTCGAACACCGTTGCATCGCTAGATACGATTACACCGAACGTCTTATCCTTTAGGCCACGACGACTTCATAGTACCTAGAGCATATAAGGATAATCGTCATTATGTTTACATTTACGATTCTAACTTCTAATAGCGTTATANTGGGCTTCAGTAACCACCTAACACCAGGTGGGTACATATTTCATTACAAAAATTGGTACCCGTCTGCGGGATTCGAACACCGTTGCATCGCTAGATACGATTACACCGAACGTCTTATCCTTTAGGCCACGACGACTTCATAGTACCTAGAGCATATAAGGATAATCGTCATTATGTTTACATTTACGATTCTAACTTCAAATAGCGTTATAAAATATGACAGTTTGTAGTATAGTCTGTTAACTTATCCAATTTGAAACAAAACATAAGTTAATAAAAACAATATTTAATGTCCTTTATCTCCCTAATGAACCGCAACTACGTCGCTTCACAGGACCTTATCGCTATCGCATACTAGACGATTTTAATACAAAACGTATTTTATGTATTTCTAATTTATGACGCGTTCGTTAACAATCCGATTAATCAGCCAACACCAAAGATAGGGGATCGGGAATAAATTATTGGACCGGTCGAAATGCGTGTTTGAGGCGCAAAATAAATGATTCTGCTTGTAACTTTAATTTTTCTTTAATATACGAGCAGAAATATACAGCCCGACCAATTGACTTACACTGTTTTTTAGTTCAAATAACAGTCCATCATAGCTACAGAATGTGAAAACAATTGAACAATATTGTACGGGTTAGAAGCGAAGAGTTACCAGTAGTTATAATTATGATGGTAAAAATGATGTATTTCATCTGATGGTGAGTGATTACCGTCGCCCAAGCACTTCAGCAATGCTAGGGGCCGAGCCAAGCAGATCCCTAACGTTAAGTACCCTCCACAAGCCTCGTTTGAAGAAGGACAAGTCATTGCGCTCTGGAACACCGTGGAGGGGAGCTCATTCCAAAACTAGATGGTACGTGGCAAAAAAGATCTCTGGAAATGCACTGTTCAACTATATATGTATATTTAAACGTATATAAGTATGTATGTCAGTCTCTGGTACCCATAACACAGGCAATCCTAATCTTGGGCCGGATGAGCGTGCGTGATTTGTTCTCAGCTATTTATTATTTGCCTGGAGCACTTCGAAAACAAAGAAATATCTGAAACGTGCAGGTAAAGACAATAAAAACATGCGAAACTAAGCCGTATTATTAGGATAATTTAGTTTTAATTGAATATGCAATTTCGAAAAGGGCACTTCTCTGAAAATGTAAAACGTTCAGGAAATGAAAAACAAACTGATTATTTTTTAAAGCAGTGTTAAATTTAATTATTAACTTTTGAGATATATTTTAGTGTTAATTAGCAATTGAAAATTACTGGAATTATTATAAAATGGGTGTAGGTAAGCCCCAAAACTACATGTATATGAAAAAACGTATTTGACAAAATATACGACATGTACCCTTTTCGAAATTGCATATTCAATTATGTTTACGACTCAATAAAACCAACAGAATATACTATACTATACTCCGCTAACAGTGGCATAATAACGGATTTATAGGATATAAAAACTATAACAGAATGAAACTGACAAAACGTTTCTAACCACGCAATACAATCGTTCAGATAAACATTGACAACGTAATTGGCGTGTGTGACTATTAACATTGTAATTTGCATGTATTAGATATAATCTACTCATTATATGTTTACAAAGGAGGTGAGAATTTGTAACGTGTCACAGCTAATAATTGTTACAAATTAAGAACTTTATTTCCGTTTATTAGCTTACACTAATTGACAAATGACATTTGAAAGCCGTAGGAGGCATTTAAATAATTGTATACTTATCCTGTATTAATTACCCTGACCCATAAATCAATTTTGATTTAAGGAGCAGCGTAGTTTAACAAATCAAAATTAATTTTTTTTTGCACGCAATACCACTTTTATCTTTATAGGCCATAAACTATAGACAAAGTTGCTAAGTAACCTATACTGATAGGCATAGGCAACAAACAAAAAACCTAAGTGAACATTATATAGCTCTCTTCTTCCTTACATCTGAACAAACAGATAAAGAAGGCACGTTCTTACGGATCCATCAGATCCAACAACCTTTGCATTAGACGCCTTCAGCTCTAACACTAGGAGCAGGCTTAGGGACCCCGGTAACCGTACTCGTCGAACTCGACAAAAAGTTCGCCGAGCAACCTAACCCATGCATCAGCTCGCTGAGTTTCTAGTCGGATCTTCTCAGCGGGTCGCGATCCCGATCCAGTAGTAGATTCATTCGCGAAGCAGCTGCTCTTGAGTTGTTAGGTCTCCTTCGGAGACGCTCGGGCAGCTGTTAGCAAATCCCACCCCTCCTGGCTGAGCCTCATTTTTTTTTTTATTGCTTAGATGGATGGACGAGCTCACAGCCCACCTGGTGTTAAGTGGTTACTGGAGCCCATAGATATCTACAACGTAAATGCGCCACGCACCTCGAGATATAAGTTCTAAGATCTCAGTATAGTTACAGCGGCTACCCCACCCTTCGAACCGAAACGCATTACTGCTTCACGGCGGAAATAGGCGGGGTGGTGGTACCTACCCGTGCGGACTCCCAAGAGGTCCTACCACCAGTGAAAACCTCTGCTCGCCCGCCTGTCCTGGTGAAACTGGAACGACCTCCGGGCCACCAGTTCAATCATAAAGAAAAAGAGGGGCAACTGGAAATAGATCTGGAGATACCTATAAAAAGATGAAAATTTTAGATTCGTCTGTATCGTCTCCTAAAACTGGAGCATTTTTTTTTTAAATAACTTAACAAAACATTGACTGTGGTGGTGGCAGTGATTTTTATCTTTTGAACCATAGGTCGAATTGTCATGAAATCTATATACATACAAAGAGAATCGCATACCTACATAATCCTGTTTGTATGTTCACCGAAAATTAACTTACTCAGTTAGCTTTTTGAATCGTCTATTGACTTTTGTTTTATATAAAATTACATTCTTGTTAAGGGCGAAACCGCGGGTGCAGCTACGCAGTTTTTAATAGAAACAAGCCAACAGCAGATACATCGCATGAGCTGAAAAAATGTTCTAGGGGATTGTTCAATCAAAATATGAACATTAGAATTTTATTGTAACTAAGTTAGCTAATTTTAAGATTTGCTCATGGCAACCCTATCTTCCGTTCCTGCCTTTTAGCCCCGTGGATGGCAAATTGTAATTAAATTATAATAAAATTAGAATAAGCGCGAGTGTTCATTTTACAAGCTTGTATTTTATTTACACAGGACAATGATATCCAAAGAGGATAGAAAAATAGGTTAGATTCAGACTAAAAGACTTAGCGCAGACCAATTTACTTCCGAAAAAAAAAAGATTATTTTACTTGCACGACAAGCAATCTCATTACATCGCTAAAGATTTATTAGTCGCAAGTGTACTTGTGAGTGTAAGAAAACTTCATTGTACCGTGTTTGATTTTCAAGAATAATATAAGTTTGGTGGCGAATTTCCAGATCTAAAATTAAAGTAAAAAAAAAAAATCTACACTCGATCAGATATTATTTATGTTACACTAGCTGACCCGGCAGACTTTGTAGTGCCTCAATCAATAAATAAAAGACCTAAGCTTTTGTATAAAATAAACATAAAACACACAAAAGTAATCCGTCCGACGGGGGACACATCAAAGGAAAAACAAAATTGTTATTTTTATTTCATTCCGAGTATTTTCATGTTTATCTACCTTTCAAACCTTCTCTGGACTTCCACAAATAATTCAAGAACAAAATCAGCCACATCGGTTCAGCCGTTCTCGAGCTTTAGCGTGACTAACGAACAGGAATTCATTTTTATATATAGAGATGTATTTTTGAAGTACCGTACACCGTGTAAAGAATTTATAATAATATACACAAATCTTGAAAGTTTGTCCAAATGGGATAAAAAAAATATGGAAGAAATAAAAAACAAACAAAGTACGCCATCCAATATAACAAACCTGCATTACGGAACAGATTTCACACGAAGATTTGCATCGATAAGTGATTGAATGAAAAAGTACGCTAAAAGTGAACCACTATCGCAATCTCATTAGAATATAAAATGGTACAATAAAGGGGATTGCCCACTCTCCATAGTGTGCTAGGCCCAAGATGGACATCAAATATTACGATAAAAATGTACTGATTCAAATTCTTAAATGTATTGGATATCTAAAAAATATATTGAAATTGACGCCACTATTATAAAAAATATAATAAAAATAAAAACTCGTTTTGAGGTTAATTTTCTATATAAATAAGTGTCGGATTGTGAGATACTTCAAGAACTTTTCTTTACTTAATGTTTAAGATGTTCCTAATGTATTTTTATCCAATAGGGTATAAAAAACAAACTTAATTCTTTAAATATCTATATTTTCTTCATCTTCATACACAATTAGTATCATCTAAAAATAGCAAAAGAGAGCATATACACGGTTTTAAATCTCGGTCAGGGTAAAACCACAATTCACACAATGTTTTT